>JAQRGA010000088.1:512500-553338 GCA_029237695.1 Conchocele bisecta | reverse complement strand
GCACCTACGAAGATTTTAGTCGTACGAAGTTGAGTGAAACGAGCCCCAGATGTTTATGTCTAATTTTCGGTTTAGTCTTGATGTTCCTAGTATTAGTGCACAAATTGGATTTTCTAAATGACTTCTATTGCATTATATATTCATTGCTTCTCGTTGGGTTGGTACAAGGGCGCATTTATACTGTTTAATGATATTCGGATAATAGTAGGTTTTCTACAGGGATTTAGGTTACTGTGTATCATGTCTCTGGTTTTATGGAGCCCCGAAGGGGACATAGATTTATTTTTATTAATTCGTTCCCACGAAATAACAATTCGTTCCCTCAATTTATTAATTCGTTCCCTCGAAATAACAATTCGTTCCCACGAAATAACAATTCATTCCCTCGAATTAACAATTCGTTCCCACAAAATAAAAAGTTGTTCCTTCGAATTGACAATTCGTTCCCATGATATATCGTGAGAACGAATTGTTATATCGTGGGAACGAATTGTTATTTCGTGGGAACAAATTGTTATTTCGTTTGAACGAATTAATAAAAAATAATTCTACGTCCTCTGCGGGACTCCGTAGGTTTGTAATATTCATTCAACTAAAAATGTGTAGTTCAGTGTGTGTTGTCAACTCTATACTGCTGTGAGTAAGTTAGTCAATTTCAGCGGTGGACATATACACGTCTGTAACCAATGACCTTTGTATTGATTCTGTTCAATCTCTGGAAATCTTCTTTATGTAGTCAGCGTTTCGTGTTTGCCATCCACATATCTGCAATTACACTGACACTGTAGATTCGAGGTAGATTCGAGATCGCCATTCATACATTGAATTAATAAATGGACCAGCTACTGCATCAAGCATTACTGCCGTCCATTGTATTCCAATGAGTAAATTGCATAATGTTAATGCTATACCTACTCAAATCATCTGATTTAACCCATTAGTCTCAAGGTGCATGCTCACATGGTTTCTACAACACCTGTCTAAGAATTTATTTATTTATTAAAAGAAAAAGTATCCTTCTTTTGTTTATTTCTCCATAAAAGTATATTGTGTTACCACTCATTTGAACCAGCTCCCCGAGACGGTTCAAACGAGTGGTAGCGAGATGTATTTTCGAGAAGAAATAAAGAAAATGTGGATGTTTTTTCTTGAAAATCTCTGTAAGAGTATACTCCCTTTAATCGTTGTCACGCCGACCGAATCCTGTTTGTCAAATATAATAGCAGATATGTTGATTGCAAATATGAAACGCTGCCTACCTGAACGATATTATCAGGGTATTCAATGTGTATGATCACGTGGTTACAACAACAACAACAAGTACTGAAACTTCCAGAAGCCCTCCGATTCAAAGTACGTATTATTTTATTTTGTCCTTTTCATGTAACGGATTTTTATGAAATATGGCGCATCAAACGCGTCTTGTTAAACTGCATTTGGTGGTCTCGGTACTTTGGGGCCAACCTTCTGTCGTTTGTGCGAAGAATCTATTTCTGTGTCTACTGACACGGAAATCGATTCTTCGCAAACATGACATAAGTATATATGTGCCGAACTCCCGGGACTACCAAATGCTGCTCATTAAGACACGTTTGCTGCGTCATATTTCATCAAAATCAGTTGCATATTAAGGAAAATATAAAATAATACTTACTTTGGAGTGGGCACGCTTTCAACACTTGCAGCCATGTTGTTGTTGTTGTTGTAACCATGTGATCACGCACCTTGTTATTGAACGTCTTCAAATACAATTGAATTTGCTTTGAAATGTTACACATATCTTTAATACACGGAAAAATAATTTCAAAACTTTTAAATTTTGATAAACTGTAGTGGCAATAATATTGTAGTATTGATGGCGATGTTGCTCTTCTTCATTGGATGTCCGTGACGTTTGCTTTCACCATTTAGTGTAGACCAGGGCTCCAGATAAGGAATTAGTAATTGATTATTTGCACTGCATCATATCTGAAGCAATTGGGTATTTCAAAATTGTAATTGGGTAAAATAAAATCACACTACTGTTTACACATCAACAGACAGATAGTTTGCTTTGAAATGAAAACATGTATTGGCAAGATGAAATACCAAGATGTGTTTACATGGAAAATAAGAAAAATATGCTATATTTGTGGTCTGTTTATTGTCTTCTGTAACATGATAAAGGTATCACAAATTTGTTATTGCTTTTTGATACTCGCTACTTCTGATTTCAATTGGGTTTTTGCCTATTTGAATTGGGTATTTACGCAAATACGCAGCTTATCTGGAGCGCTGTAGACCATCTGTTAGCAATGTATCGCCGTCTGCAACTGTTCATGACGCTTGTGCAATAGAATTCACGTTTTTCCCTTATACAATAGTATGGCCACTACAAGTATCTATGCGCGGCCATTTATTATTCTAAAATAATTATACTTTTTCTGTAAGTGAAATTAATACTTACATTTTATGACCATAGTTTCATTATTTACAAAAATGTTCCGAAGTAATTCTGACATACTAAACACTGATGACTACTGTTCTGGACTACTGGACTGATATGTCAGGCATGAGGGTATCTAAATGGCCGTCTTATGTGTGAGGTTTGAAGGAAAATGTTCATTAGTTAAAGACTTGTATCTTTAGCAAATATTTACACTACTGTTATTAATGCCAAATTAATGATTTTCAAGTGCCATTGCCCTACTTTTTCCTATCTATTATCCCCTCGCCGATCAGCAAGGGGGGATATAGCGTTAGTCCATGTACATTAGTAACCTATTTCATTTGTCAATAACTCATGAACGGCTTCACCGGTTTTGATAAAATTTGTTCACAATGTGTGCCTAGGATGGTGCTTTGTTTTGCATACGACACACGTCCGACCGCCCAATGTCGAGGTCACTGAGATTTATGTTCATCTTGTGTGTAAGGCAAACATTTTAAAGTTTCTTTCTTCTTTCAATAACTCATCAGCCGCTTCACCGATTTTGATAATAGTTGGCCACAATGTGTGTCTAGGGATGTTGCTTTGTTTTGAATACGACCCACGTCCGACCGCCCAAGGTCAAAGAGGACTTAAGTTCACCGTGTCTGTAAGGCAAATATGTTAGTCTTTTTTCTTTTTTCAATAATTCATGAACCGCTTCACCGATTATTATAATATTTGGCCACAATGTGTGTCTAGGGATGCTGCTTTGTTTTACATACAACCCGCGGTCACTGAAGACTTGATTTTTGTATTAATGCTGCGAGCGAGGTGACTACTGTCTGTTTCACGAAAGCTGCCCAAATTTTACGGCTATATAAACAATTCAAAAACAAGATTTCTTTTGATAATATTAAATTAAAGGAAAAATTAAGAATGAGCCTTCTTTTTATTTCGTGAAATTTGGTCAAATATTGATTTTATTGCGATAACAAAATTTCCCCGATTTTTAACATTTAACTTTTGTTTTCTTAGTTAGATCATTTCCCAGCTATCTAGCCATGTTTCGGAGTCAATTTCCAAAAAAAAGTTGTTTTTTGACTCCTCCCACAAGTCCTCTACCTCTTTTCCCCCCATGTTAAATTCCCATAGAGAAATCAATTTTTCGTTATAAAATCAATATTTAACCAAATTTCACGAAATAAAAAGAAGGCTCATTCTTAAATTTTCTTTAATTTAATATTATCGAAAAAAATATGGTTTTTGAATTGTTTATATGGCCGTAAAATTTGGGCAGCTTTCGTGAAACAGACAATAGCTTCGTTTAACGATGACTGTTCTTGTTTGTTTTCTGGGTTAACGTGGTTGGTTATTTATATCTCCAATACCAACTATCAGGTCTAGAACCTTTGGCAAATGCCGTTGCCGTTACTGTCGGGCTGTATAGACATTCACAAATATATATATCCATGATTCATTGTACACATGACTACCATGCATTACATATTAATTATAACAAGTTCGTATACTGACATTTCACACAAGCAAGTCGACCCTTACACCGCTATCTACATGTTTTGTCGACTGCTGTTTATTTTCTATTTTCTATTTTCCATTTTTATCATCAAAAACATGCTTTGACAGCACTTTATAATAATTTACAACATGCTTCGACAGCACTTCAGAATCATTTTCATTGGAAATGATTCTGAAGTGCTGTCAAAACATGTTTTTATTGAGAAATAAATTTACAACAATGTAATTTAACAACATGCTGTGACAGCACTTCAGAATCATTTCCAATGGAAATTATTCTGAAGTGCTGTCAAAACGTGTTTTTATTGAGAAATAAGGCAAGATATAAAAGCAACAGCAGACGACAATTGTTGTATGGAGCGATCTAATGGTAAGGAAATGAACCAGTAAAACACCACACAGTTTCACGCTATATAATCACAGTATGTGTACACCTGTTTTGACAGTTAATCATGTGTTTCCAGAAATAATATGTTTGCAATCATGATTACGTGTATGTATGTGTATGAAGTATGCGTCTGATATTTGAGTATTTGAATATAATGTGTTTTTTCATATGTACGTGGAACCTCGTCTTTTACAACGGAGCCGCTGACCAGTTTGAGCGTACAGCACAGTTTTCCATAATATGAAAACCACGTGATTTTGTACCTAATAATATATATAATACCTGATTAATTTATTTTATAACATTTACGTTATTTTCCACCTGATTAATTTATTTTATAACATTTACGTTATTTTCCACCTGATTAATTTATTTTATAACTTGACTTAATTTACTTTAATAATTGTACAATTGACGTTCCATGATTAATTTTTATAACACTATTCAATATTATATTTTTATAACTTTAGTTAGTTATTTTCCGTAAATGACGTCAGAAGTTAATGAAATGTCCAAGCAAATACTTGCATTCGGTATTCGCTATGAAAATGTCGTCACAGTTCTGTAAACAAGGTGTATGATCACGTGGTACTAACAACAACAAGTACCGATTCAAAGTACGTATTCTTGTATAGTGTCCTTATTACGTAACGGATGTTGATGTAATATTACGCATCAAACGCGTCTTGTTAAGCTGCATTTGGTGGTTTCGTTATTTTCGCCCAAACTTCTGTCGTTTTTGCGAAGAATCGATTTCCGTGTCCTCGACACGGAAATCGGTTCTTCGCAAAAACGACACAAGTCTGTGCCAAACTCCATAGATCACAAAATGCAGCTCACGAAGACGCATTTGCTGCGCCATATTTCATCAAAATCCATTGCATATTAAGGGAAATATCAAATAATACTTACTTTGGAGTGGGCGAAGTTGTTGATCTCGTGATCATAAACCTTGGTAAATAGTTTTCATGAAAATTCACAGGTCCTCCCAATATATACAACATGACGTGGTTTGTCTGGTATGATACGAAGTTTCATATAAATGTATTTGTAAATGAGATGCGCCGTGTGGTTTTGATTTTACATGAAATATATGTACAGAAAGTGGGATTTGTGTCTGTAAATGACGTCGAGAGATGACGACATTTCATACTATGAGAATTTCGTCAATTTTCGATGTCAATAAAGTAAAATATTGCAAATTTTGTAAATATTATTCTGAAAAATATATTTCTACATCAAATATTCTGTAGATCGTTACACGACTGTACGCTCACATATCAGGTACAGTGGAACCTCTCTGAAACCGGACACCCTGGGAGGTCCCCAGGGTGTCCGGTTTAGAGAGGTTCCACTGTAAATCAGACGTAAGACTATGCCAAGGTATTCTGATGTTCTTTTTGAATTTCAACAGGTAATATCATCAGAGATAGACGACAATAAAAACCATAACATTAAAGATACACACACTGCCTTAGTGACCGGCGTGGCGAGGTTTCACTGTATTTCTGTGTGTGTCCGTGTGCTATGTTCGTGTATTTGTATTGAAGGTTTACATGTATATACATAACGATTTTTGGCTTTGTCTGGAGAAATGGTATTATATGATTTGTGATCAGTGTGGCTCATGATCAAATAGCACACCCATGTCGGCTGATAACGATATATATTGCGATTAGAAGCATGATGGGCATTTCATTGATGGAATGACGAACAGTGCATATCCTGATCAGACTGGATGTACTGGCTGATCTGGACCTACACTGGTAGCAAAAGCCCATAAGCGCCATTTCTCCAGTCACAGCCGCATGTATTAATTGCTTGGTGGTCAGCTGCCCTGCTGGACACATGTACATAGTATATGTATATAGTAGCCCAATATGTTAATCACGTTAATGCTACATTTAAAGTGACATTAGCCCATAAGTCCCTCGCAAAATGAGAAAATGAACTTTATGATATTTTGACCAGTCGCTGTAGCATAGTGGATAAGGCACACGTCTCGCAAGTGGGGGGTCGAAGGTATCAGCCTCCGCCAGCCATCTGGGGGCCGTTTCACAAAACATCGTAGGACTAAAATGTTCGTAAGTGCAAATTTCGCATCGTCGGGAAATTTCGATTGATGGAATTACATTTATTGAGCATAGCTGCATATGCAGCCTTTGCTCAATAAATGTAAATCCAATAATCGTTTACAAGAAAACATTGTTAATTTGAAATTTACCGACTATCATAATTTTGCACTTACCTACATCTTAGTCGCACGAAGTTTAGTAAAACTGCCCCCAGTTTGTTAAATTTAATGGTACCAATTGCCTTCCCCAGAATCCCGACTGGAGACCCGGTTTGGCCCTCGCATACGTCTTTGGCATTTTTTATGTGACAGTTGAATCTGGTTATACCCCTTATGTGAGTATTACGATTATTCGTAATCCTATTTTAGGGGAAGGGGCCAAGTGACTTTGGTGTGGTATGGACCTGCCACCAGGTCAGGTTATTCTAATTTCAGAGCTGAATATATTGTTTCTCGATGTAAATATTCAGTTCTGATTTTGGAATTTTCCCCCCAATGCAGCAGGTTAAAACGGGATCGAACCCGTTTGCCCGGCCTTACATGACCTTAGCTGTTGATAGGCCGTTAAACACCAATAAACAAACAAATATTTTCAACCTGATTAATTTATTTTATAACATTTACGTTATTTTCCACCTGATTAATTTATTTTATAACATTCACGTTATTTTCAACCTGATTAATTTATTTTTATAACATTTACGTTATTTTCCGTAAATGACGTCAGAAGTTAATGAAATGTTCAAGCAAATACTTTCATTCGGTATTCGCTATGAAAATGTCGTCACAGTTCCGTAAACAAGGTGTATGATCACGTGGTACTAACAAAAACAACAAATACCGATTCATAGTACGTATTCTTTTATAGTGTCCTTATTACGTAACGGATTTTGATGTAATATTACGCATCAAACGCGTCTTGTTAAGCTGCATTTAGTGGTTTCGTTATTTTTGCCCAAACTTCTGTCGTTTTTGCGAAGAATCGATTTCCGTGTCCTTGACACGGAAATCGGTTTTTCGCAAAAACGACAGAAGTCTGTGCCAAACTCCATAGATCACAAAATGCAGCTCATGAAGACGCATTTGCTGCGCCATATTTCATCAAAAGACGTTGCTTATTAAGGAAAATATAAAATAATACTTACTTTGGAGTGGGCGACGTTGTTGTTGTTGTAACCACGTGATCATGCACCTTGGTAAATAGTTTTCATGAAAATTCACAGGTCCTCCCAATATATACAACATGACGTGGTTTGTCTGGTATGATACAAAGTTTCATATAAATGTATTTGTAAATGAGATGCGCCGTGTGGTTTTGATTTTACATGAAATATATGTACAGAAAGTGAATTTTTTGTCTGTAAATGACGTCGAGAGATGACGACATTTCATACTATGAGAATTTCGTCAATTTTCGATGTCAATAAAGTAAAATATCGCAAATTTTGTAAATATTATTCTGAAAAATATATTTCTACATCAAATATTCTGTAGATCGTTACACGACTGTACGCTCACATATCAGGTACAGTGGAACCTCTCTGAAACCGGACACCCTGTGAGGTCCCCAGGAGGTCCCCAGGGTGTCCGGTTTAGAGAGGTTCCACTGTAAATCAGACGTAAAACTATGCCAAGTTATTCTGATGTTCTTTTTGAATTTCAACAGGTATTATCATCAGAGATAGACGACAATAAAAACCATAACATTAAAGATACACACACTGCCTTAGTGTCAGGCGTGGCGAGGTTTCACTGTATTTCTGTGTGTGTCCGTGTGCTATGTTCGTGTATTTGTATTGAAGGTTTACATGTATATACATAACGATTTTTGGCTTTGTCTGGAGAAATGGTCTTATATGATTTGTGACCAGTGTAGCTCATGATCAAATAGCACTCATGTCGGCTGATAACGATATATATTGCGATTAGAAGCATGATGGGCATTTCATTGATGCAATGACGAACAGTGCATATCCTGATCAGACTGGATGTACTGGCTGATCTGGACCTACACTGGTAGCAAAAACCCATAAGCGCCATTTCTCCAGTCACAGCCGCATGTATTAATTGCTTGGTGGTCAGCTGCCCTGCTGGACACATGTACATAGTATATGTATATAGTAGCCCAATATGTTAATCACGTTAATGCTACATTTAAAGTGACATTAGCCCATAAGTCCCTCGCAAAATGAGAAAATGAACTTTATGATATTTTGACCAGTCGCTGTAGCATAGTGGATAAGGCACACGTCTCGCAAGTGGGGGGTCGAAGGTATCAGCCTCCGCCAGCCATCTGGGGGCCGTTTCACAAAACATCGTAGGACTAAAATGTTCGTAAGTGCAAATTTCGCATCGTCGGGAAATTTCGATTGATGGAATTACATTTATTGAGCATAGGCTGCATATGCAGCCTTTGCTCAATAAATGTAAATCCAATAATCGTTTACAAGAAAACATTGTTAATTTGAAATTTACCGACTATCATAATTTTGCACTTACCTACATCTTAGTCGCACGAAGTTTAGTAAAACTGCCCCCAGTTTGTTAAATTTAATGGTACCAATTGCCTTCCCCAGAATCCCGACTGGAGACCCGGTTTGGCCCTCGCATACGTCTTTGGCATTTTTTATGTGACAGTTGAATCTGGTTATACCCCTTATGTGAGTATTACGATTATTCGTAATCCTATTTTAGGGGAAGGGGCCAAGTGACTTTGGTGTGGTATGGACCTGCCACCAGGTCAGGTTATTCTAATTTCAGAGCTGAATATATTGTTTCTCGATGTAAATATTCAGTTCTGATTTTGGAATTTTCCCCCCAATACAGCAGGTTAAAACGGGATCGAACCCGTTTGCCCGGCCTTACATGACCTTAGCTGTTGATAGGCCGTTAAACACCAATAAACAAACAAATATTTTCAACCTGATTAATTTATTTTATAACATTTACGTTATTTTCAACTTGATTAATTTATTTTATAACATTCACGTTATTTTCAACCGGATTAATTTATTTTTATAACATTTACGTTATTTTCCGTAAATGACGTCAGAAGTTAATGAAATGTTCAAGCAAATACTTTCATTCGGTATTCGCTATGAAAATGTCGTCACAGTTCCGTAAACAAGGTGTATGATCACGTGGTACTAACAAAAACAACAAATACCGATTCATAGTACGTATTCTTGTATAATGTCCTTATTACGTAACGGATTTTGATGTAATATTACGCATCAAACGCGTCTTGTTAAGCTGCATTTAGTGGTTTCGTTATTTTTGCCCAAACTTCTGTCGTTTTTGCGAAGAATCGATTTCCGTGTCCTTGACACGGAAATCGGTTTTTCGCAAAAACGACAGAAGTCTGTGCCAAACTCCATAGATCACAAAATGCAGCTCATGAAGACGCATTTGCTGCGCCATATTTCATCAAAAGACGTTGCTTATTAAGGAAAATATAAAAAAAATAATACTTACTTTGGTGGAGTGGGCGACGTTGTTGTTGTTGTAACCACGTGATCATGCACCTTGGTAAATAGTTTTCATGAAAATTCACAGGTCCTCCCAATATATACAACATGACGTGGTTTGTCTGGTATGATACAAAGTTTCATATAAATGTATTTGTAAATGAGATGCGCCGTGTGGTTTTGATTTTACATGAAATATATGTACAGAAAGTGAATTTTTTGTCTGTAAATGACGTCGAGAGATGACGACATTTCATACTATGAGAATTTCGTCAATTTTCGATGTCAATAAAGTAAAATATCGCAAATTTTGTAAATATTATTCTGAAAAATATATTTCTACATCAAATATTCTGTAGATCGTTACACGACTGTACGCTCACATATCAGGTACAGTGGAACCTCTCTGAAACCGGACACCCTGTGAGGTCCCCAGGAGGTCCCCAGGGTGTCCGGTTTAGAGAGGTTCCACTGTAAATCAGACGTAAAACTATGCCAAGTTATTCTGATGTTCTTTTTGAATTTCAACAGGTATTATCATCAGAGATAGACGACAATAAAAACCATAACATTAAAGATACACACACTGCCTTAGTGTCAGGCGTGGCGAGGTTTCACTGTATTTCTGTGTGTGTCCGTGTGCTATGTTCGTGTATTTGTATTGAAGGTTTACATGTATATACATAACGATTTTTGGCTTTGTCTGGAGAAATGGTCTTATATGATTTGTGACCAGTGTAGCTCATGATCAAATAGCACTCATGTCGGCTGATAACGATATATATTGCGATTAGAAGCATGATGGGCATTTCATTGATGCAATGACGAACAGTGCATATCCTGATCAGACTGGATGTACTGGCTGATCTGGACCTACACTGGTAGCAAAAACCCATAAGCGCCATTTCTTCAGTCAAAGCCGCATGTATTAATTGCTTGTGGTCAAATGGGGTAATCTGACCTGGGCCTACACTGGCCGCCAGCCTATTATTAATTTCACGCGTTTCGCTAGTATAGCGTGAAATATTTGTCTTCGCGGAGCGTATACACTACAGTGGAACTTTGTATGCGATGTATATTCAGTTGTCATGCACGGGCAATACGTGGTGTGTATTGGCTGAATAGCGAACAGGTATATGTACGTCACTCTACCAGACGGTGTCGCACTGACAAGTCTTTTTTTGTATAAGCAAATCGTTTATACATATGTATTCGTGTATCAGTATATACATGTACGTGTGTATATATTTATATATGTGCATATGTATATGCTAGACATAGATAAATGTTCTCAATTCGTAAGGAAAATTGGCTGCTTTTGAGCAATATTTGTGTAAGTCTGATATACTACCACGTATTACACGGTGTTATGTTCTACAGAACAACATGCATTTACACGAATGAGGCCCGGCATTCAGGCGAACTGGCATTGACTTTCGGGACAGGTTTCCAGAGTTTTTCCTAAAAAATAGGTTTTTACCTCTGGTTGTTCCTACTCGAAGGTATCAGCCTCCGCCAGCCACCTGGGGGCCGTTTCACCAAACTTCGTACAACTCAAATGTTCGTAAGTGCAAATTTCGGATCGTCTGGTAATTTCGATTGATGGAATTACATTTATTGAGCATAGGCTGCATATGCAGCCTTTGCTCAATAAATGTAAATCCAATAATATGAAATTTACCGACTATCATAATTTTGCACTTACCAACATCTTAGTCGCACGAAATTTAGTAAAACTTCCCCCAGTTTGTTAAATTTAATGGTACCAATTGCCTTCCTGCCTGGTGCCTGGCATAAAATATAGGAATTGGGAAGTACTGATTGTTCGATAGAGTGTCTCTAAGTCAAATATGGCTGGCCATTTAAATAGGGGTGACGCATAATAAACAAACTGTTTTGCTTTGAAATATTCACAGATCCGTATCATTTGACACATTCCTTCCTGCGCACACATTAGGCCATAGCAAGTTCTTCTTTCTGTTAAGCGTCCGCGTGCGGATATGTTTTGAGAGTGGTTCTATGAAAAAGCAAACAAACTCTGTATGCTATTTTGCACTATTTACTGGTGAAGTAATATGAAAATTGATTTGGGAGTTTTAAATCCGTTGATTAATTTACACTTAATACGTTTAATAACTGTGTTGTTTCTATTATTCTGAAGGTAATTTTAAAATTGATGTTAACAACTTCATCAACCCTTTGCACACTGCAAAGGGTTGAGGAAGTTTTTAACATAATTTACATTGTTTGTTTACGTAGGTAGGTCTTGGCTATCCAGGTGGACGCTTAACAGAGAAAAACAATGGCATGGCCTTAGGACAATCGCTTCGTTTCTTCACTGGCTGAACGGTGAACTGTGTAGATCCCGAGACGGGTGTTCAGGCGAGTCAGAGGATACGCTGGTTGCATATTTGTAGTTTCATGCTTTATGTTTTTTGTATTGTATTGTAATCCATATTTACTCGCATATCAATAAACGTTTGGAAATATTGCTTCTGGTTTATGCTATTCAAAGTTCTGTAAAATTTATGTAATTCAAGAAAATTAAAACTACCCGTGTGGATGGTAGGTGGAGAATGCGATGGGTAATTTATCGATCGGGGTTCTTCCTTACCGGAATCACGACTGGAGACCTGGTTTTGCCCTCACATACGTCTTTGGAATTTTGTATGCAACAGTTCAATCTGGTTATACCCCTTATGTGAGTATTACGATATTCGTAATTCTATGTTAAGGGAAGGGGCCAAGTGACTTTGGTGTGGTATGGACCTGGCACCAGGTCGGGTTGTTCTAATTTAATTACAGAAATTAAACTTACCCGATACGGAACGTACATTAGGATATATTGTCCGAGGTTGGTTCACAACCCGACCGCTTTAAAAAGCGTCTAAGTGACTTCCGGTTGATCATCTATATATGACCAGTAATCCTTGTCCTTCCTCAGTTATAATTCCGTCGACACGAAATTCACACGTGTTCTAAGAAGATTGAAAATAAAATACATTATGACTGATGCTCGCGTTAAAGCGTTGTCGGACACAGGGTCCGATAAGGATAGACGGACGCCTTCGTCTATAAAAAAGACCGCGGCAGCAAAACAACCTGCAAAATCGCGGAAGAAAAAGGTGTCGGACCAGTACCCGGACGACACCGGTTTGTCGGTAAAAGCAAATGGAGGAGCGACTTACGGCGGTAAGATCGACCATTGAAGGTAGTATTGACAACAAATTAGATGGTTTCTGGAACAAATTAGTAGATTTAATGTCTACAAGACAGACAACCACAGAAAACGTGTCAAACAAGTCCGTGCAAGGCCCCGTTTCTGTCGGTGGCGAAGCCAGTACTTCAAATTTGCGTACAGGGAAGGCACCGATTGTATCCCTTTCAAATTCACTGAATAAACAGTTTGGGGTATCTGACCCTACAGACAACTGTGACTTACTGTCCCTACAACCTGGCCAGCAGGAAAGAATGGACTTGTTGTCGGATGATCAGCAGTCTGTGCTAACAACAAGTGAAAATGACAAACGTTTTTCAAAATACAAAGGCTCGGGCGAGACTGGCGATATGCAGGACATTATATTAGAAATGTTCGGGGAAGATGCGCAGACAAATCAAGGTTTTTACAGTACATTTTTTCTGGTCCCCAAAAAAACGGGAGATCTGAGACCGATTCTAAATCTAAAGCCTCTCAACATGTATCTAAGGAAGCAGCATTTCAAAATGGATTCGATGACAAAGGTCATAAATCTGACAAAGAAAGAAAATTGGGCGATATCTCTTTATCTAAAAGATGCGTACTTGCATGTGCCGATTTATCACAAACACAGAAAGTTTTTCCGCTTTTGCATTCATGGAAAAAATGGCAAATGGTGTGTCTTCCTTTCGGGCCGACCAGCAGTCCAAGAGTGTTCACGAAAATAGTGACTGTTTTGGCGGCACACTTGAGAGTACACAATGTGAGACTGGCGACATATTTAGACGACTGGTTTGTGGTAAATCAAAACAAGCAAATGCTTCTTGTAGATCGAGAGAAAGAGTTGAACTTGTTACTGAACATGGGGTTCATTATAAATCTGAAGAAATCAGCATTAACTCCAACTCAGAACCCAGTGTACATCGGGGCTTGGTTCAGGCTACAAAAGGGGGTAGTAATGCCAACACTCGACAGAATCGAAAAAGTGAAACAGGCAATATTCATGTTGAAAAACGGAAACCAAAACGCAAGGGATTTCCTACATCTGTTGGGCCTAATGGCCTCGTGCATTCAGTTGGTACCAAATTCTCGGCTACACATGCGGCCAATTCAGCTACATTTGCTTCATTTTTGGAAACCGACATCAAACAATTTGGCGTACAAAGTTCCCTTTACACAACCTTTAAGCGACCATCTAGATTGGTGGTTAAATCAGGAAAACATGCTGGCCGGTATGTCCATAGAGCAATGGGCTGCAACAAAAACAATAACCACAGACGCATCGAAAACCGGTTTCGGTGGTCATGTGGGAAAACAATTTTTTTGAAGGTCAGTGGTCTGCAGACGAGCAAAAATTGCACAAACGCCTTAGAAATGAAAGCAGTACATTTGACAATTCAAAAATTTCTTCACTGTTGAGAAACAACAAAGTATTGATACGTTGCGACAACACAACGGTTGTCCAAAATATCAACAAACAAGGGGGAACCAAGTCGCCCAAACTGTGATATGCGACATGGGATCTCTGGCATGTAGCATTGGAAAACAAAATTCAGTTGAAGGCAGCACACATAGCAGGCAAACTGAACATTTTGGCAGACAGTATGAGCAGACAGAAAATTATGCCTACAGAGTGGTCACTGAACAAAGCAGTAGTAGAACAAATCTTTCTAACCTGGGGTACACCAATGATATATCTATTTGCGTCAATACACAATCGGCAAACACAAATGTTCTGCACATGGAATCCTCATCCAGCAGCATTAGCAACAGATGCCCTGACAATATCTTGGGAGAAAATGATAGAATACGCATTTCCACCGATTTGCCTTATTCCCAAGGTAATCAGTCACATGGAACAATTCAAGTGCAGAATAATCTTGATAGCCCCAAAATGGCCCAGGAGAAGTTGGTACACCCAGCTGCTCCAGTTGTCAGTGGCAAACCCATTAAAACTGCCAAACCGGGACGACCTGTTAAGTCAACCAAAATCAACGATTTACCATCCAAATCCCGAAGTGTTCAGTTTGGCTGCATGGATGTTGTCGACAGTAAGTTCCGATCAAAGGGATTTTCAAAAGCAGCTAGAAAGTTGCTCACCGCATCATGGCGGGATGGAACTAGAAAAGACTATTCTGTCAAATTCAAAAAGTTTTGTTAGCTGGTATGGTGAACGGAAAATTGATCCGTATGCAGCAGATATAGCACAATGTGCGGATTTTCTGGCATTTTTGTTCCATCAAGGGTTACAATATCGCACAATAGCTGGGTATAGATCTATGTTATCTTCGGTCTTGGAGCCTGTAGACAAAATTCCAGTGGGACAGCATCCATATATTATAAGACTGCTTAAAGGGGTATTCAACTCGAGACCTCCGGTAACACATATGTTACCGGATTGTGACTTACCAAAGGTCTTAAAATGTTTGCAAGAATACCCGTTTGAGCCTATGCAAAAAACATCATTGAAGTATGTCACATGGAAAACATGTTTTTTTGGTGGCCATTACAACATTTGGACGTTGTAGAGATTTACAGGCTCTCAGATTAGGAGAAGGTTCAGTTACTGTCCAATCTAAAGGTGTTACATTTGTTAGACATGGTCTAGCTAAACAAGACAGACAAAATCATCCAAGCACTAATATATTTGTTCTTTCTTTTACAGAAAACAAAAGACTGGACCCGAAGGGGGCGCTAGCCATATATCTGCGTAGAACGGAAATGTTCAGACATCGAGATGGAAAGGATGAAGTCAAATTGTTCATTAGTGTGAATGAACCACATTGTGCTGTGTCAAAACAAACCATTGCTAAATGGATTACAAATACTATAAGGCATGCTTATGGTGATGAGGAAAAGAAAGTGAAAGCTCATTCAACAAGGGCAATTAGACCCTCATGGGCTTTATTTAATGGAGCTACTATGAAGTCCATTATGGAGGCTGCAGACTGGAGCAAGCAGTCAACGTTTGTTCGTTTCTACCTTAAAAAAGTGGAAACACATGTACTGAAAGTGTAGATATCATTATAAATCCCGTCGGGTTGCTCGGGAGACGATTTTAAACGGTACAAACAGTGCTACAGTAAGAGAGAAGACAATGTGTGGTGTATACATTGTGTGTTTTTATGTGTTTATTTGTGAAACAAGTACACAAACAGTGTTGTAAATGTGCCTGTATATTGGGAATTATACACAAGTAGTGTTGTAAATGTGCCTGTATATTGGGAATTATACACAAACAGTGTTAAATGGAACTGTAAATAACATTGAACATGGATGCACGATATACCGTGTATATCAAAGAACAGAATACACTAGATACAGTGTATGCTGGGAATACAGGATGGAGGCTACGTGGAAACACCAAATCCCACCAAGCCAAGAACAAGGTAATACTTAATTATAAAGTATTGCTTTGTAATCATCCTAATGTACGTTCCGTATCGGGTAAGTTTAATTTCTGTAATTAAATTGTAAAATTTGGTTACAAGTATAAATTTTATATAAGAAATTATAATTACCCGATACGGATTTCACCCACCCTCCTCCCCACTAGTATTTTGGTGATCGAACTTCGGTCGCCGGATATTACTGAGGAAGGAACCAACCTCGGACAATATATCCTAATGTACGTTCCGTATCGGGTAAGTATAATTTCTTATATAAAATTTATACTTGTAACCAAATTTTACAATTTCAGGGCTGAATATATTTGTTCTCGATGTAAATATTCCGTTCTGATTTTGGGATTTTCCCCCCAATGCAGCAGGTTAAAATGGGATCGAACCCGTTTGTCCGGCCTTACATGACCTTAGTTGTTGATAGGCCGTTAAACACCAATAAACAAACAAACAAACTTACCGAAATTCGGACTGGAGACCTGGTTTGACCCTCGGGTACGTCTTTGGTATTTGTATGTGACAGTTGAATCTGGTTATACCCCTTATGTGTGTATTACGATTACTTGTAATCCTATTTTAAGGGAAGGGACCAAGTGACTTTGGTGTGGTATGGACCTGGCATCCGGTCAGGTTATTCTGATTTCATGGCTGAATATATTTGTTCTCGATGTAAATATTCCGTTCTGATTTTGGGATTTTACCCTCAATGCAACAAGTTAAAACGGGATCGAACCCGTTTCCCCGGCCTTACATGACCTTAGCTGTTGATGAACCGTTAAATACCAATAAACAAACAAATAAAATAAAATTACCGTGTATATACAATTGCAAATTGTAATAATATGAATTCATGCTCTATAAAACCATATCAGTTACATGAACGTGCTCTCAACAACAGTCTTTGGCAATTTCCTGAAAAGCATACTTATCTAGCAAAGTGTACTTTGAGGGAGTAATCATTTATTTTTCCCAAAATGCATTATTTCATATAGAACTAACCACTGCAGATATTTTATGATTAAAAGTATGCAGAATTATTATACTGAACTTATTACATTATCACAGCCAAAATGGCCAAAATGGCTGAGAAAATGTAATAAATTCAGTATAATGAAAGTTAATAAATTTATTCTTAAATTGAAAATTTCTCCCTTTCGAAAGTGTACTTAGCAAGATGGTAAATTCCGTGAGTAACTTCTACCGATCAGTCGTAGCAGGTGGGAGCATGCGATGGGTAATTTAACGAACGGGGTTCATCCTTACCGGAGTCCGTGGCAGGTGGGAGCATGCGATGGGTAATTTAACGATCGGGATTCATCCTTACCGGAGTGGGTGGCAGGTGGGAGCATGCGATGGGTAATTTAACGATCGGCATTCATCCTTACCGGAGTGGGTGGCAGGTGGGAGCATGTGATGGGTAATTTAACGATCGGGATTCATCCTTAACGGAGTGGGTGGCAGGTGGGAGCATGTGATGGGTATTTAACGATCGACATTCATCCTTACCGACATCCTGGACGGGACCTAGTTTGGCCCTAATATACGTCTTTCGCATTCTTGTATGTGAGAGTTGAATCTGGCTATACTCCTTATGAGGAATATGATTTATTCGTAATCCTATTACTTTAAGGGGAAGGAACCAAGTGGCTATGGTGTGGTATGGACCGGACACCATGTCCGGTTATTCTAATTTCAGGCTGAATATATTTCGTTTCGATGTAAATATTCCGTTCGGATTTTGGGATCCCCCGCCACAGCCCCGCCCCTGATGCAGCAGGTTAAATACGGGATCAAACCCATTATCGTCAGTTAGCTGGTTCGACTATCGTCAGTTAGCTGGTTCCACTATCGTCAGTTAGCTGGTTACACTATCGTCAGTTATCTGATTCCACTATCGTCAGTTAGCTGGTTCCATTATCGTCACTTAACTGGTTCCACTATCGTCAGTTAGCTGGTTCCACTATCATCAGTTAGCTGGTTCCTCTATCATCAGTTAGCTGGTTCCACTATCGTCAGTTAGCTGGTTCCACTATCGTCAGCTAGCTGGTTCGACAATCGTCAGTTAGCAGGTTCCACTATAGTCAGCTAGCTGATTCCATTATCGTCAGTTAGCTTATTCCATTATCGTCAGTTAGCTGGTTCCATTATCGTCAGTTAGCTGGTTCCACTATCGTCAGTTAGCTGGTTCCACTATCGTCAGTTAGCTGGTTCCACTATCATCAGTTAGCTGGTTCCACCACCATCAAACCAGACCTAGCGTGGCAAACTGGTCCATTGTGGAGACATGACGCCCGGCCATCCTCGCATCTCCGTCGTCAGCAGTCTGAAATATCACACATAGAACATGTCTACAATATCACAAAATTAAATAATTAGAGCTAGTATTAAATATTTAGAGCTAGCTCCAAATCATTTGAAGAGCTCTATTTGGTACTAGCTCTAAATATTTAATGCTAGCTCTAATTATTTCGAGTTACCATTAATTATTTGAGTTTATGAAGAATTATCGTTTCATAGTTTTCCGATTAATGTAGACCCACCCTCTAGCCAGGGCGCCGTTTCACTAAACTGTTCATAAGTGCAAAATTATGATAGTGTGTAAATTTAACATTAACAATGTATTATTGTAAACAATTATTGGATTTACATTTATTGAGCATAGGCTGCATATGTAACCTTTTAACTTGTAAAACATTTAAACCGTAATAGCTAGACCTGAAACGTGGTATGTAGCTCCCTTATGATGAGTAGATGCACAGATTATTTCGATTTTTTATTCGACTCTTGGATCATGGATTATCTCCCCCTTTTTTACTTAAAATTCCCAATGTTGTCTTGTAGCTCGTAAAACTTTTAAACCGTACTAGCTACAAACCTGAAACTTGGTATGTATCTCCCTTATGATAAGTAGATGCGGGAAGTTTATTTCGATTTTTTTTATCTCCCCCTTTTCGACTTATTATTTCCCACTGTTGCCTTGTAACTCGTAAAACGTTTAAACCGTAATAGCTACAGACCTGGGGGCCATTTCACTAAACTTCTCAAATATTCGTAAATGCAAAATGGCTGTGATAATGTAATACATTCAGTATAATAAAAATTAATAAATTTATCTTTAAATTGAAAATTTCTCCCTCAAAGTATACTTTGCTAGAAAAGTATACTTTACAATGTTGGTGAAATAGGCTACTGGACATTGTTAAGAATTAAACAGTCCGTTTTAGCAACCTGACCCAGTGATATCGACAAGTCGTGTTTAATCAGCAATCAGCGACTCTAATAATACTGCCATAACTAGAGGTGTACCGCTTTGAGCTGGCGCGTTATTATTGTAAATATTATTGTAAACACGTGCTATTTTTAAATAGTTTACGTCATATGTTGTAGACATGTTATTTGTATACCAGCGCAAACGCATTAACATTCGATAGAATTGCTAATAATAGTAACATCGTTTAGTGCTCTAGTGGGTAGATCTGCTGTTTGGTGATCGGACGGTCGTGAGTTCGAATCCTCTAGCTTTTACTATTTTGGCGCCAGAGGTAACGCACACATCCAGAAACAGTCGTGCATTTACTTTTACACAACATTATAAAACACTTCACTTTGAACCTAATCATTGTGAAATTCATTCTGCACATTCGTGTGTTATTGTGAAAGTCCAGCTCGACTCACTACAAATGCAAATATGTTACGGAGAACACCATGTCGAAAATAAACCTCTCACTTCAGATAATAAACTAATAAATAAATAAACGTGGATGCATGTGGTTCATAATTACCATGTCAATTGTTGTTACATGTAATAAAGATTCATTAAAAAGAAAAAGAAAACATAAAAACCATATTTAAAAACAAATATATAAATTGTATATATATAATGGCCAAAGTGAGGATCAAATGCATGCAGTGCAAAATTAAAATCAAGTGCCACCGTTGGCCGCCAGTTTACCCACTGCTCCAGTATGAGAAACTGTTTTGTCAATCGCAATATATCGATCATGACTATAGCGACGCGCCATAATAAACAGGGAAATACCTACAGGAATTCCATGTTTATTTATACACCAATGTTTATATAAACAAAGCATGTAAACAACGACATGTCAGGCTGGTATACTTATACACGTTTGTTTGTTTGTTATTAGCCGATCTATTTATAGATCGGCTATATATTGGTTATCCATTGGTTTGTGAAAAAGTTTGTAACCACCCTTTTCTCCTATATTCGGTAATCTACAAACGCGAAATTTGTTGTATCACTTCCAAATTACATCAACCGGATAATTTTTCATTTTTGCGAAATAACACAATTTGGCTATATATAAACGTTTTCACTACAAGAGTTCGGTAAACTAAAGTTAGGCGGTTTGCAATTTGGCTATAAATAAACACTAAAGTTAGACGGTTTGCTTTCTAGTCCAGGGGCAATTGTAGGTATATATATAAGATTCCGGCACCTCGTGTTAATTTATGGCACCCGGTGTTTTTATAAACTTGAATGTATAAGGTTTCCAAAAAATCCGGGTGCCATTTTTTTAAACCAAGTTGAAGGTCATTTCAAGGTCATTGAACATTATGCTTGACGGAAGTCGAACATTGCCAATATATGAGCCAATAGGTCATGGTCCTTAACTTGGAAATTGGTGTAAGTTGTTAAAAAACATTTCTGATGGATATATTAAAGAATTTACGTAAACTACACTAATATTCAGTATATAATTATCATATTTTCAAGATGGCCGCCAAAAATCGGGTATTTATGAGATTTCGGTTGACTTGCTACATATTTGTGTAATGCTAAGCGCCATCACCTATATTCAAAGGTTAATTCTTTCAACTGGAATAATATTGTTTACATTTGACTACCATAAGTATTGCTATGGTCAGATATTAATGATAGCTAAATATAACTGGGAGAATTTGGTTGGGGAGGAAATCAACACTTCTCTCACCTTTCCCTGAGATTCCGTAACTACTAAAATGTGGACATATATTGAACCCTGATTTGATCGGCTAATAACATCATGCTCTGCATGACTTTTCATTTGATTATTGGCGTTTAACAGCCTATCAACAGCTATGGTTATGTAAGGCCGGGCAAACGGGTTCGATCCCGTTTTAACCTGCTGCATTGGGTGGAAAATCCCAAAACCAGAACGGAATAGTTTACATCGAGAACAAATATATTCAGCCCTGAAATTAGAATAACCTGACCTGGTGCCAGGTCCATACCACACCAAAGTCACTTGGCCCCTTCCCCTAAAATAGGATTACGAGTAATCGTAATACTCACATAAGGGGTATAACCAGATTCAACTGTCACATACAAAATGCCGTATGTGAGGGCCAAATCAGGTCTCCATTTGAAATTCCGGTAAAGATGAACCCCGATCGTTAAATTACCCATCGCATATTTCCACTTGCCACCCACCATAACTACACGTATGCCATTGGCAATGACACGACATAGGCGGGAGACATTAACCCACGTAATAATACAAAATTACGACACAACGTAGTCTCAGCTACGCCTATATCAAGGTGTATGATCACGTGGTTACAACAACAACAACAACAAAAAGTACTGAATCTTCCAGAAGCCCTCCGATTCAAAGTACGTACTCTTTTATTTTGTCCGTATTATGTAACATAAATTTATGAAATATGGCGCATCGAATGCGTCTTGTTAAGCTACATTTGGGGGTCTTTGTACTTTGGCCCAAACTTCTATCATTTTTGCGAAGAATCGATGTCCGTGTCTATAGACACGGAAATCATCGATTCTTCGCAAAAACTAAACAAGTATGTGCCGAACTGCTAAAACCATACTTAGCCAGCCCACATGTGATTATTCAATATCAATCGGCATATTACGGATGTCAATCAACCGGAGCCCCGCAGGGAACATGGATTTTTTTTATTAATTCGTTCCCTTAATTTAACAATTTGTTCCCTCGAATTAACAATTCGTTCCCCCGAAATGACGAACGAATTGTTAATTCGAGGGAACGAATTGTTAATTCGTGGAAACGAATAAATAGAAAAAAAGTATACATCCCCTGTGGGGCTACGTAGCTTATTGTTTAACCCTTTGAACCCGAAATCCCGCTATATCGGTTTATGCAAAAAGTGCAGATCCAGATGAGCCGGCTCGTAACGAGCCGTCTCATCAGGATCTGCACTTTTTGAAAGTAATTTTAATATTTTTGAGAACAAAACACCCCATTTTCATAAATGGACGAATCTGAAAATCATTTTGTGACCATTAGATTGGTCGGAACATTAGCATATCACAGTCCATTCCAGTTCCTTAGGGTTGAAAGGGTTAATATATTGGCTCAACAAATTGAGCATATCATTTTCTAAATATAGTTGTGCTCTGTGTAAAGGTGCATGCACGTACGGAAGCCCATTAGGGCCACTTCACTTTTTTATATTTTCAATATTTCAAGATGTTTTCTTGAATTTTCAAGTTTTTTTCTTGAATTTTCAAGATCTTTTCTTGAAAATTCAAGAAAAGATCTTGACAATTCAAGAAAAGAACTTGAAAATTCAAGAAAACATTTTGAATAAATGGAAATTAAAAAGAAGTGAAGTGGCCCTAATGGGCTTCCGTATATGCTCGGTAGACACCAAATATTATTTATACTAATTAAATACATATAAGTGTATAATTGTGTCACTATTCCACCAGGTCTAAATATTACGAGTGCCCGCTATACAGATATAATCATTTAGTAATATTTATTTTACTGATAGTGACTCACGGTGGTATCAGACTATTTTCATATGCAAATGAGACATGATACTTTTTAATTAGTTATACTAATTAAATGCGTCACCTCAAACAATAATATTTTCCACATATTATAAAGTATGATCAGTGCACATCAAACAGTAAATACAGAGAATATATAGTAATGTCCGTTAACATTTTGAGGAAACACGGTTATCCCCCCTGATATGACTGTGGAAATTTACGTCTGATATAAAATTTATACTAATGCCAATCAATATGTGGGGGAATGGTTAATGAATGCTTATTTTGCCAGAAAATGTATCAGATGATGTCTGATATAAATAACATTTTGTGACTACTGAGTGGGCATGTTCCTATAATTCCAGCACAAACATATTTACACAATTCCCTAACATTTGAATGGCCCGTAGCAAGTCTCTGTCCAAAATGTATATATCCCAGTAAACTCCCACGCCGAACTACTTTGCGTAACCGTGAGGCGCAGTTAAAATAATTCTTAAGAAAACTGAAAATAAACACATTTTCTTGATAAATTTATTTCAAATGCTGGAATTATAAGGAATGAATGGCCTTTTTGTTGAATTTATCGGGGATATAAACTTGGAAAAGTCGCGGGAATACTGGACGAAGCCTTTCGGCCTTTGTCCAGTATTCCCGCGACTTTTCCAATTTTATACCCCGATAAATTCCACAAAAAGGCCATTCATTCCTATAATGAATGCTTATTTTGCCAGAAAATGCATCAGATGATGTCTATCATATAAATAACATTTTGTGCCTACTGAGTGGGCATGTTCCTTTAACACTATACAGTACGGTTTCTTTGTCGCTGAGTATACATTAGAACCCCTCTAAACCGGACACAGAAGAAAGTTAGTTGAGCTTAATTTAGATATGTTACATTGCCATTTACCTCCGATAATAATGTATGTTCATGATCGCGAAGCAGCCACGCATGTCTAGAAATATTCATCTGTCTTTTTACAGTGGAACCTCTCTAAACCGGACAAACTGGAGACATCCCAGGGTGTCCGGTTTAGAGGGGTTCCACTGTATGTATCCGGCTGCGTACTCACAGATTGCGCCGATCGGCCTTCTATCGCCTTCATCACCTTGTGACATTTCAGCATCTTTGCCCGTGCATGTAGTGATACGAGTCTGTGGCGGCACGTGAAAGTCGTACACGCCGAGCTGTCAGGATCGCAGGCCTCATACTGCAATAGGGTGATATTAAAGGTCATTTCGGCTAATTCTGCGCATCGGCGAATGCGTAATTCACGTCAAATTTAGCATTGCGTACGTCATAATAAAATATGTGGATTTGGGAATAAACAAGCTGATTAATTGCCACACTGTGGCACAATTTTATCACATGCTGATAGTTTGGTAAAAAGTTATTCCGAATATAGTCAAAATGTGTAAAGTCCTCAGACCATGCTAATGGAATAGCTGTTATTTACTAAATTAACTGTTCAACTAAGAAACTAACATGTAATGATGTCACTGGATAGTTCTGCTTCAAGTTTAATACGACTTTTGCTCTGCTGATCCAGTATGCAGTTCGCCATTTTTGTTTACACTACCAGATGCGCAGCATCAGCAGAACAATTCGTGGGAATGTTAATGACATTTAAATTTGTTTGGAAAGGCTTTGGTGCGCAGAATTAGTCGACACCATTGTACATGCCTACTCAAAATGTTCTTTATAGGAATTAAAAAAGTGTATAATTGTGTCACTATTCTACCAGTTTTAAAAATTACGAGTGCCCGCTATACGGATATAATCATTTAGTAATATTTATTTTACTGATAGTGGCTCGCGGTGGTATCAGGCTATTTTCATATGCAAATGAGGCATGATATTTTTAATTATTTATACTATAATACTAATTAAATGCGTCGGCCGGAAAAATAATATTTTCGACAGATTATAATGTATGCACAATGTGTTTGTTTTACAACGATTACAAATACAAACGCTTTCGTCGGCACAGATGGAGGCGTATGTGCGATCCTAATTGTGGGAGGAAACCGAAGTACCCGGTGGAAACCCACTTGTCCGGTCTGGCTACCGCCATACCATCTCACAGACTGCCCCGGTCGAGGACATAACCCGGGACGTATTGGTGAGACGCGCACTTGTTACCCATTGCGCTAACCGGACAAGCAATCGACCACATTAATCCGGCCTAAAATGGCCTTAGCTGATTTGATTTAAACATATTGTATTGCTCTATTTAGACAGCATACAGTAGTTTCAAGATATACACTTGACTATAATAAGAGCAAACTGGTTGGGCTACAAGTTTTAACAACATTTGGTACAGCCCTTCCCAATTGCTTATTGCATGTACTATAAAATGTGGTATACATGTAATAGCGGTAGAAATAACTGTTACTAGGTATAGTACAACTTTGTAAAGAGCAAATACATGTTGAATTTCAAAAATAATGTTCAATATAATCTCTTGCACTGTCCGGTCAATACAGACCAATTGACATCCCAAGATCGGGCCACAGATAGACTTTTCAAAAAACAGGAACATGTGAATAAGTGTGCCTTAATTATTGAAACGACGAGTAAGTTTAATGTAGCGTTGGACTTCTAAAAAAATACAGGCATTACCTTCAAAATCTGTTAAATCGTCTCCAAATAACAGAGTATTTATAAATAACGGGTGGTATTGACGGGTTGCGGTAAACAATTGTTGGCGTTGCTGATGGAATGATGCGCATTTAAAAAAGAAGTGCTAATTTTTGTATTTTTCTTCGATCTGATAGTGATAACCATCCAATTTCTTGAACGAGCCTATTAATTTAAAACTGAACGGGTTAGACCAGTAACTGTTCTGGCTGCTTCATGTTGAAGTCATTGAAGGGAATCACGTTAATATTGAGCACAACTGTCCTAAGCAATTGATGCATACTCAATAACTGGTCTCATGTAAGACATATATATTTGGCTTAGTGTATTTCTGTTCAGTTTAAATTTAAGCATTTTCATAGAACCGAATACCTTACTTGCTGTTACCATTATACTTGAAATGTGTTCATGCCAAGTTCCATCTTGATTAAGAGTTAGCCCTAAGTGTTTGTGATGTTCGACAAATTGAAGTTGGACGTTATTAAAATATAAAAATGGTTGTGCATGTCTCGCTAATGAACAAATCATAGCATTAGTTTCAGAGGGGCTGAATTTTACAAGCCACTGGTTTGACCATTCTGTTAATTATTTAAGTCATGATTTATAATATAGAGGAGTCATCTGCAAAAAGTCTGGTTGTACAGATTAGTTTGTCTCCAATATCATTTAAACATATCAGGAAATGGAGAGGACCAATACCTTAGCTGTTGACAGGTCGTTAAACACCATTAAATGAATAAATAATGAATGAATAATACACCTCTTTTGGATATGTCTGTGCGCATGCCCCGGCCGATGAGGTAGACGGCGGCGGGTTTGTATTTGTCACTATATGCCCTATACGTAACATGTTTGTATATGTCGGTCCGCATGTCCCGGTGGATGCGGTAGACGGCGGCGGGTTTGTATTTATCACTATATGCCCTATACGTAACATGTTTGTATATGTCGGTCCGCATGCCCCGTTGGATGAGGTAGACGGCGGCGGGTTTGTATTTTTCACTATATGCCCTATACGTAACATGTTTGTATATGTCGGTCCGCATGCCCCGGTGGATGAGGTAAACGGCGGCTGGTTTGTATTTGTGTCCGCATGCCCCGTTGGATCAGGTAGACGGCGGCGGGTTTGTATTTATCACTATATGCCCTATACGTAAACAGGTTTGTATATGTCGGTCCCGCCATGCCCCTTTGTGGATGAGGTAGTACGGCGGCGGGTTTGTATTTGTCACTGTATGCCCTATACGTAACCTGTTTGTATATGTCGGTCCGCATGCCCGGCCGATGTAGGACGCGGCGGGTTTGTATTTGTCACTATATGCCCTATACGTAACATGTTTGTATATGTCGGTCCGCACGCCACGGCAGATGAGGTAGACGGCGGCGGGTTTGTATTTGTCACTATATGCCCTATACGTCACCTGTTTGTATATGTCGGTCCGCATGCCCCGTTGGATGAGGTAGACGGCGGCGGGTTTGTATTTGTCACTATATGCCCTATACGTAAAAGGTTTGTATATCTCGGTCCGCATGCTCCGGTGGATGAGGTAGACGGCGGCGGGTTTGTATTTATCACTATATGCCCTATACGTAACCTGTTTGTATATGTCGGTCCGCATTCCGCATGCCCAGGTGGATGAGGTAGACGGAGGCGGGTTTGTATTTGTCACTATATGCCCTGTACGTAACAGGTTTGTATATGTTGGTCCGCATGCCCCGTTGGATGAGGTAGACGGCGGCGGGTTTGTATTTGTCACTATATGCCCTATACGTCACCTGTTTGTATATGTTGGTCCGCATGCCCCGTTGGATCAGGTAGAAGGCGGCGGGTTTGTATTTATCACTATATGCCCTATACGTAACAGGTTTGTATATGTCGGTCCGCATGCCCCGGTGGATGAGGTAGACGGCGGCGGGTTTGTATTTGTCACTGTATGCCCTATACGTAACCTGTTTGTATATGTCGGTCCGCATGCCCCGGCCGATGAGGTAGACGGCGGCGGGTTTGTATTTGTCACTATATGCCCTATACGTAACATGTTTGTATATGTCGGTCCGCACGCCACGGCAGATGAGGTAGACGGCGGCGGGTTTGTATTTGTCACTATATGCCCTATACGTAACATGTGTGTATATGTCGGTCCGCATGCCCCGGTGGATGATGTAGACGGCGGCGGGTTTGTATTTGTCACTATATGCCCTATACGTCACCTGTTTGTATATGTCGGTCCGAATGCCCCGGTGGATGATGTAGACGGCGGCGGGTTTGTATTTGTCACTATATGCCCTATACGTCACCTGTTTGTATATGTCGGTCCGAATGCCCCGGTGGATGAGGTAGACGGAGGCGGGTTTGTATTTGTCACTAAATGCGCTATACGTCACCTGTTTGTATATGTCGGTCCGCATGCCCCGGTGGATGAGGTAGACGGAGGCGGGTTTGTATTTGTCAATATATGCCCTATTCGTAACATGTTTGTATATGTCGGTCCGCATGCCCCGATGGATGAGGTAGACGGCGGCGGGTTTGTATTTGTCACTATATGCCCTATACGTCACCTGTTTGTATATGTCGGTCCGCATGCCCCGGTGGATGAGGTAGACGGCGGCGGGTTTGTATTTGTCACTATATGCCCTAAACGTTACCTGTTTGTATATGTCGGTCCGCATGCCCCGGTGGATGAGGTAGACGGCGGCGGGCTTTGTATTTGTCACTATATGCCCTATACGTCACCTGTTTGTATATATCGTTCCGCATGCCCCGGTGGATGAGGTAGACGGAGGCGGGTTTGTATTTGTCAGTATATGCCCTATACGTAACCTGTTTGTATATGTCGGTCCGCATGCCCCGGTGGATGAGGTAGACGGAGGCGGGTTTGTATTTGTCACTATATGCCCTATACGTAACATGTTTGTATATGTAGGTCCGCATGCCCCGGTGGATGAGGTAGACGGCGGCGGGTTTGTATTTGTCACTATATGCCCTATACGTCACCTGTTTGTATATGTCGGTCCGTATGCCCCGTTGGATGAGGTAGACGGCGGCCGGTTTGTATTTGTCACCATATGCCCTATACGTAACATGTTTGTATATGTCGGTCCGCATGCCCCGGTGGATGAGGTAGACGGCGGCGGGTTTGTATTTGTCACTATATGCCCTATACGTAAAAGGTTTGTATATGTCGGTCCGCATGCCCCGGTGGATGAGGTAGACGGAGGCGGGTTTGTATTTGTCACTATATGCCCTATACGTAACATGTTTGTATATGTCGGTCCGCATGCCCCGGCCGATGAGGTAGACGGAGGCGGGTTTGTATTTGTCAGTATATGACCTATACGTCACCTGTTTGTATATGTCGGTCCGCATGCCCCGGTGGATGAGGTAGACGGAGGCGGGTTTGTATTTGTCACTATATGCCCTATACATCACCTGTTTGTATATGTCGGTCCGCATGCCCCGGTGGATGAGGTAGACGGCGGCGGGTTTGTATTTGTCACTATATGCCCTATACGTCACCTGTTTGTATATGTCGGTCGACATGCCCCGGTGGATGAGGTAGACGGCGGCGGGTTTGTATTTGTCACTATATGCCCTATACGTCACTTGTTTGTATATGTCGGTCTGCATGCCCCGGTGGATGAGGTAGACGGAGGCGGGTTTGTATTTGTCACTATATGCCCTATACGTAACATGTTTGTATATGTCGGTCCGCATGCCCCGGTGGATGAGGTAGACGGCGGCGGGTTTGTATTTGTCACTATATGCCCTATACGTCACCTGTTTGTATATGTCGGTCCGCATGCCCCGGTGGATGAGGTAGACGGCGGCGGGTTTGTATTTTTCACTATATGCCCTATACGTCAGTGTGTATGTCGGTCCGCATGCCCCGGTGGATGAGGTAGACGGAGGCGGGTTTGTATTTGTCACTATATGCCCTATACGTAACATGTTTGTATATGTCGGTCCGCATGCCCCGGTGGATGAGGTAGACGGCGGCGGGTTTGTATTTGTCAGTATATGACCTATACGTCACCTGTTTGTATATGTCGGTCCGCATGCCCCGGTGGATGAGGTAGACGGAGGCGGGTTTGTATTTGTCACTATATGCCCTATACATCACCTGTTTGTATGTCGGTCGCATGCCCCGGTGGATGAGGTAGACGGCGGCGGGTTTGTATTTGTCACTATATGCCCTATACGTCACCTGTTTGTATATGTCGGTCCGCATGCCCCGGTGGATGAGGTAGACGGCGGCGGGTTTGTATTTGTCAGTATATGGCCTATACGCCACCTGTTTGTATATGTCGGTCCGCATGCCCCGGTGGAGGAGGTAGACGGCGGCTGGTTTGTATTTGTCACTATATGCCCTATACGTCACCTGTTTGTATATGTCGGTCCGCTTGCCCCGGTTGATGAGGTAGACGGCGGCTGGTTTGTATTTGTCACTATATGCCCTATTCGTAACATGTTTGTATATGTCGGTCCGCATGCCCCGCATGCCCCGATGGATGAGGTAGACGGCGGCGGGTTTGTATTTGTCACTATATGCCCTATACGTCACCTGTTTGTATATGTCGGTCCGCATGCCCCGGTGGATGAGGTAGACGGCCGCGTCCTGCCCGCCCGCGTCCACACACTGGAACAGGAGGCCCGAGTAGCGCCTGATGTCGCCCGTCGCCTCTAGGCCCTTCACCAGGGCCCGCACCTCATCGAGGTCATTCACCTGAAAACAATGCTGACCTTAGCTGGAATAACGAGGAGACATAACACGGACATATGTAAATAAATGTAAATCCATAATGTTGCACTTACAAACATTTTAGTCATACGAAATTTAATGAAACGGCCCCCAGGTCATTTACCTGTAAGACACCTAGTGCCGGCATGTGCAATATTAAAAGTCAATACATTGTTATTTTAGTAAATTAATTTCGAGCAAGCTATAGCGAGGGTAGAAATTATTTTATTAAAGATTCAGTATGATCAATTATGTGACATATAACTACATATATTGTATTTTTTGCCCGCCCTTCGCACTTGTTTGTTTGAATATAGCCCCGCCCCTAAACGCACTTTCGAATTACGATACTAGTACATGAATGTGGTGTTTGTACATGATCTACACGGTCACAAATCTCATAAGACCAATTTCTCCAGTCATGGCCGCATATAATGTCAATGTGCCACGTGGCGGTCATGTACAGTGGGGTCAGCGTGTAAGTGCACACACGAACGAACACGACAGGTTGGAACCAACCTGTCGTGTTCGTTCGTGTGTGCACTTACACGTTGACCACACTGTACACATACCCTGATGGCTCGAATAAGGGATCTCTCGAAGTTAGTTTCCGCCAGGTACACGTCCCGGCTGAATGTCTCTATATCGGTCTGTAGATGCAGGTACTCGTCCCGGCCCAGTCGCTCTATTGTGTAGTCGTCCGCCAGTCGGCCAGCCTACAATGGGGCACAGTAGAACCTCTATAAGCCGGACCCACGGAACACCGCAATGTGATTAAGGTTTAACAACACTAAATCATCAGATATTCATACGCGCTGTAGTACAGTAAAGACAATAATCCAGATTGTTTATGTCATAGACACTTTTTGTTTGCTCACGGGCATGTTAGTATATCATTTCATCATATAGCATATGTTTTGGGATTATTTTGTGTAAGTCGGAACATGTTTGTCATGTGCGTCGGTTTCAATTCCAACAGCAGACCTTTTCGGCCACCAACACGGTGGTCACAGGATATTGAATTTGTCTTTTGTAACAATTAAACCTATATTTTAGTTAGTGAATATCGAGAGCAGAATGTGTGCAGGTTATGGGAAAATAGGTCCCACACCATCCATAATAAAAGTAAAAGAAGCAGAGAATAGCACAATGTGTGGGAAATGGTTAGAATTATAGGAAAACTCCATGGTGATGGCCCACCTTAATAATTTAACCCTTATAATGTAACCCTTATAATGTTAATAGTTTCTATTTCAAGGTGTATGATCACGTGGTTAAAACAACAACCACAAGTACTGAAACTTGAAGAAGCCCTCCGATTCAAAGTACGTATTCTTTTATAATGTCCTTATAATGTAACGGATTTTGATGAAATAAGGCGCATCAAACGCGTCTTGTTAAGCTGCATTTTGGTGGTCTGTGTACTTTGGCCCAAACCTCTGTCGTTTTTGCGACGAATCGATTTCCGTGTCTACTGGCACGGAAATCGATTCTTCGCAAAAACGACACAAATATGTGCTGAACTCCCGGGACCACAAAATGCAGCTCATGAAGACTCGTTTGCTGCGCCATATTCCATCAAGACCCGTTGCATATTAAGGAAAATATATAATAATACTTACATTGGAGTGGGCGCACTTTTAACACATTGTTGTTGTTGTTGCTGTAACCACGTGATCATGCACCTTCTATTTCCATCTATTTGTAATTGTAATGTATTTCCACGACCGCTAAGCACCCATACATATCTTGCTGTGGCCATATACTAAAATTACAATGGAACGTCTCTGAGTCGGAAACCATGGGGACCTCCCAGAGAGGTTCCAGTGTACATATATCAATGTTTATCAATATTAAACCAATTGTATTATATGGCAGTGAATGTTGGGGGTCTTTTGGGGGTAGGAATTTTAATTTAAACTTTTGTAACTTCGCATCATTATCCAAGAAATTTGAGTTTGAAAAATTAAACATTAAGTACTGCAAGTATAGTGTAGGAGTGCATAAAAGAACGACAAACTTTGCAATAATGTCTGACTTAGGACGCTTTCCCATTTATTTCAATATAATAATGTCAATGTTAAAGTACTATTATCGTTTTACTCATGATTCATCTAATCTTCTATCAGAGGGGCTAAAAACTACCATAGGTTTGCATGAAAATGGGATAAAATCATGGTATACTGATATTTTGTCTATCCTTGAGACGTTAAAGCTGGATATTGCCCTTTGCTCCAACATCATTGCCAGATAATTGGGCAAAAGAGAAGACAAAGTTAACTACTGGTAAATTAAGGACTTACTTTACATTTAAATATAATTCTCAGTTAGAACACTATTTAGATGGTGTTGACAATTATGAAATGCGTAGTGCTATAGCCAAGTTTCGTTTAAGTGCTCATAAACTAAAAATAGAAACTGGCAGATACAACAAGACTCCAGATGAATATAAATTGTGTGAGATTTGTATGAATAATTCCATAGAAGATGAACTACACGTTTTGTTCAATTGTCCACATTACTCACAAGAGAGAGCTATTTTAATGTCATATATTTCATCAGAATGTCCTAACGTTTCGAGTCTTTCAGTATCAAATCAATTTATTTGGCTTCTATCTTGCGAAAACACTAATATTTTGAGATAACTAGGCAATTTCCTGATTCATTCGAGAAACGTGGATAAATCTAGTTTCATACATACATTATTGGCTGTTATTGCGGTAGTGAGTGTTCACAAGTCTACATTACATGTATTGAATTGTTATTTTCATGTATGAATCACTCTAATCAAAGTATGAAATTGTTTGCCCCTTGAGGGCCCTTAATTGGAAATAAAATCTTGTATCTTGTTTCTTGTATCCGGAAACACTCGATATATGCGGTACTGTTTAAGGTAGATGTGACCTTATATTATGGCAACCCCATGCAAAGTCAATGGAAATCTAAAGAAAAGACTAACTCAAAACCCAAAAGACACTTATACAAATAATCCATATCCACATGTTTATTATATATTTGTGCATATACTGCTAGCATGGATATTACACAGTATGTTGTAGTTATGACATAATAAGCACATTGAGCTGTTTACATGTATACTTTTCCATTACACACCTAGCTGTGTAAATATACATGTGTAAACATCGAATTGTGTTTATTATTCACAAATTACTGAATTATATTTCATTTTTACGCTGGCAGTATAATCACATCCAAATATTGAAGCCATAGATATGGACTATTTGAGTAGGCAACTAGGTTTTAGAGTTAGATTTTCCGTGTGATTTCCATTGACATATGTGACTGTGGGATGTTTCTTTGTTTGTTGCTCGATTGAATACCCGCGGATCAAGCCGCTATATACTCAAGGTGCATGATCACGTGGTTACAACAACAACAACGTCGCCCACTCCAAAGTAAGTATTATTTGATATTTTCCTTAATATGCAACGGATTGTTATGAAATATGGCGCAGCAAACGCGTCTTCATGAGCTGCATTTGATGGTCCAGGGAGTTTCGCACAGACTTATGTGGTTTTTGCGAAGAATCGATTTCCGTGTCGGAAGAAATCGATTCTTCGCAAAAACGACATAAGTTTGTGCGAAAATACAGAGACCACTAAATGCAGCTTAACAAGACGCGTTTGATGAGCCATATTTAATCAAAATCCTTTACGTAATAAGGACACTATAAAAGAATACTTAATTTGAACCAGATGGATTCTGGAAATTTCAGTACTTGTTGTTGTTGTTAGTACCACGTGATCATACACCTTGATAGTACACCTGGGTAGAATCAGCTGGTAGAGTGGGAAATACAATTGTATTTCATAAACTCCAGTGCCGGGATCGAGAATCGAACCCTTGCCGCCGAACTGACAGTCGGAGGTCGTAGCCTCTCGGCTACAATACCACTCTTGACTGTGGTGTCTGCCCGTTTGTAGAGCAAGGGTCAGTGGAGGGAGTTATCCGCCTTATCACACTGACCCCTCCCGCTGCAACTCACCACGTCCGTGACTGTGGGATCCGCCCCCTTGTACAACAAGTATCCGGCCAGGTTTATGCCACCCTTGATGAGGAAAGCGTAATGTAGCGGCGTCCGGCCCATCTATAACACACACGCGTAACAACATATACAGCGATCCTGCTTATATGTAGCTATGACTGGAGAAATAGAGAATAGTAGGTTAGTGTCGTGAATGGGAAAAATATATGGCAAGGCTTAGGAAACGGGATGGGCGAGGCTCTGCCGAGCATATCCCGTTTCCGTGCCGCGCAAGATATTTGTTTCCATTCACGGCACTAGCCTACTATTCTATTTTATCCCGTCAACACATACAAATGGCTTTAAAATGCAAAAAGATAACACCAGCCACCGCATATATTCATGCGCAGTGATTAGGTCGTATTGATAGAATATCACGGCACATGCGCACGGTGTTGACGGGTTACATTGTGCTTATGGGATTTGTGACCAGTGTAGATCCAGATCAAATAGCATACTCCTGTAGAAGCATGACCCGTGTTTTATTATTGGAATGGCGAACAGTGCAGATCCTGATCAGACTGTGCGGATGCACAGGCTGATCTGGATCTGCACTGATTGCAAAACACATAAGCTCATTTCTCCAGTCACCGTCACATATTCCTTCACTTATTGGCGATTTTGCTCTTCAGTGCATTTACATCCGTCCGTAATTAAAGGTACATGCCCACTCACTAAGGTTATACTATAGGGAGACAGATAGTTTTGTTTATTCTGTAGAATATGACATTTTCTGACAAACTAAACACTCGTTCGTCATTACCCCACGTATTGATTGGCTTTATTATACATTTTATGTTAGACGTCAATTTCCACACACATATCAGGGTCGATAACCGTGTTTCCTTAAAATATTAACGGACATTAATACTATGTATTTTCTGTATTTATTTTTGGTGTGCAATGCTCATACATGTATTTTATAATATGTTGAAAATATTATTTTTTCAGGTGACACATTTTATTTAATTAGTATTAATAATAAAAAAAATATCATGCCTCATCTGCATACGAAAATAGCCTGATACCACCGCGAGTCACTATCAGTAAAATAAATTTTCCTAATGATTATACATGTATATGTATAGCGGAAACTTGTAATTTTTAGAACTGGTGGAATAGTGACACAATTACCGGTATACACTTATTTAATTCCTATAAAGAACATTTTGAGTGGGCATGTACAATGGTGTCGGCTAATTCTGCGCACCCAAGGCTTTCCAAACAAATTTAATTGTCATCAACATTCCCATATTCAGTAAATATTCCCTGAATATTCCCTGAAGTTCAACGAAGTCTGTGCCGGTAAAATGTCATAACGTTCTGACGTGGGCATATACGTTCAATATAACAACAGTAATGTGGCGGCGTCCGGCCTGTCTGTAACACAAATACCGGTTTTCTTAGTTACGTCATTTTCAAGCTATCTCGCCAGGTTTCGGAGTCAATTTCCAATTTCCAACATGTTCGTTAAATTATTTAGTTCATGAAATCGCATGATGCCTTTCTGGATTATGTGTGTAATGACAATATGGCTTCCAAGATGGCCTCCAAAATATGGATATTCCGGCGATTTTGTGTCATGATTTTGTCCTACTGCTTGGTAAAAGTGGTAGATAATGCCCTTATTATTCCGGTCATATTTGACACCAATCTTCAAATTGAGGTCTTTGCCCACGGCAATGGCCAGTCGTGTGTAAAAGTTTGCCGTGGCACGAGGTAACTGTTTGAACCCCAAGGCCGCAGGCCGCGGGTTCAAACAGTTCCCGAGTGCCACGGCAAACGTTTACCCACGGCGGGACATGGTCGAACGTTATTGTTACATTTCCGTCGGATACATCATGGAATTTAAGCATATATATGTAGTACTTTTTATTTCGGTACTTTGATAATCTGCTCCACTCAAAAAGCTAATTTACACATACATTTTCCGGCGCCGCAGTACACGTCGCGTGATGCAGCCACATCAATTTCAAAATTTCAATGCGATCGTTGTGAACTGGTCTGGTGACGTAATGGCGCGTTCTAGTAACGTCATGAGGCACGTGCATTACGTAGGTGTTGGCTTGGCCCCAAAATGAGCAGTCATGGTAAAACAGCACGCGCTGTATGTTTGAACACGGTTGTGAGCGGTGTCAAGGTGTATGATCACATGGTTAAAACAGCAACACCAAGTACTGGAACTTCCAGAAGACCTCCGATTCAAAGTGCGTACTCTTTTATTTTGTCCTTTAATATTATGTAACGGATTATGATGAAATATGGCGCATCAAACGTGCCTTGTTAAGCTGCATTTGGTGGTCTCGGTACTTTGGACTAAACGTCTGACGTTATTGTGAAGAATCGAATTCCGTGTCTACTGACACGGAAATCGATTCTTCGCAAAAACGACATACGTATGTGCCGAACTATTAAGTTGCCTATTAAGGAAAATATCAAATAATACTTACTTTGGAGTGGACGCGCTTTCAACATTTTCAGCCACTGTTGTTGTTGTTGTTACCACGTGATCATGCACCTTGGGTGTCAAACAACGGCAGTCATGTAACAATATTAGATTATAGACAGCTACCCGGGTCATGCATCATTGACAAATGACTTGTATAGACACCATACGTATGTAATTGTGAGAACCTACAGTGCATTGCGTGTCACCAGACTTGTTTGTTAATATATGAATGTACATGTTGTATTTAAAAGTAAATATTCGGTTGAATAACAACTAGAACTCACAGAATCTTGCATGTCTATGGTATCGGGGTACTGTTCCACTATAAGTTTGATCACGTCCTTGGAGCGGCCGTTGATCGCCCGGTGTAGGACTGTCCTGCCGCACTTGTCCCGGGCCGAGGAGAACTTACGGCTTATGAACTTCCTCAGCTCGCTGGCTGACCCGGACTCGGCGGCGCGGAACATACCGTCGAGGTGACCCTGATCATAGAAGAATCAAAGTACTGAAAGTTATGACATATGTTATCTCCACAAAAAAACGATCACTTGCGGAACTAGAGACTGAAAGTTGCATATTTGTTATCAATCATCCAAAGGCAAATGTACTGTGATGGTGCAAACCCATTCCCATCCACACGTTTTCTCCAGAATAAATTACTGTTTGTAACTCCCAGAACAAATTGTACGAAATTGGCGGCTAACTGGTCACTGCTACCTAACTGTGAGAACTAAAGATAATAGCTGCTGTATTCATACGCACGAAATGTCTTGATTCGTATTTTCCAAACTTAACTAATAAACTGAGCCCAACACTGTGAAAACTATATATAATAGTATATGTAGAGTTTTAGATACCAACCAAAACGCCATAGGATAAGTTGGCACAGGGCACCATTTTCTTGGTCGTACTCACCGTTTAGGCGTAGCACGACAATATGGCTGCCCCCATAGAAATGTACGTGACAAAATATGCTCAAAGGAGATAACATATAAAAATTATATGGTTTATTGCTGAACGTATTCATTACAGAATTCGTAAATTCCCATTGATATACATATGTGTGCATTGTACTGTGAATAAACTGTGAATTAAATATGAGCATACACAAGAAATCGATAACACTGAAAATCGTGGTACATTTCTGTGTCATTATAGAAGTTGTAAATTCTGATTGGCATACATGTAAGCATGTGCACATTATACTTAATCAATAAATTCTGAATTGAATATAAAAATACAATTAGCAAGAAATCAATAAGACATCCTTTGACCTTAAACTAGAGCACATGGGTCGTATTGGTAGTCGAGCGAATGAAGATATGGATGATATAAGAATGAATGGCCTTTTTGTGGAATTTTTTCGGGGTATAAACTTGGAAAAGTCGCGGGAATACTGGACGAAGGCCGGAAGGCCTCGTCCAGTATTCCCGCGACTTTTCCAAGTTTATATCCCCGATAAATTCAACAAAAAGGCCATTCATTCCTTATAATTCCAGCATTTGAAATAAATTCATCAAGAAAATGTGTTTATTTTCCGTTTTCTTAAGAATTATTTTAACTGCGCCTGACGGTTACGGAAAGTAGATCGGCCTTGGAGTTTACTGGGATATAAATTTTGGACAGAGACTTGCTACGGACCAATCAAATGTTAGGGAATTGTGTAAATATTTTTGTGCTGGAATTATTGACAAATACGTATATGAAGTTTCATGCAAATCCGACTTACAGTAACATAGATAGTAGGCTACCGAAAATATAACGCAAATCTCGAACATAGACGAACACACGGACAGGGTGGCTAATATATGTGCCCACGAAATGTTGTTGGGTTACATACTAACTCATAAGGACCATCATCAGACAGTAAGAAGAGTTATAATTATATGTAATGTATATTTTGATAAAAATGAGTATGTCCATACACTCCGTGTTCAATATTTGTAGACGCCAGTCAATGTACAGTCATGCAGTATGCCTACTGTTTGTTCATGAAACCTGCCCAAATTGTACGGCCATATAAACAATGTAAAAACAATATTTATTTTGATAATATTAAATTTTATCTGAAAATTTAAGAATGCGCCTTCTTTTTATTTTGTGAAATTTGGTAAAATGTTGATTTTATTGTTAAAAATTGTTTGTCTATGGGAATTTAATATGGGAGAAAAGGAGGTGGAGGCGCTGTCGGAAGGAGTCAAACAACGAAAAAAAGTTGGAAATAGACTCCGAAACCTGGCTAGATAGCTTGGAACTGATCTAACTAAGAAAATAAAAGTTAAATTTAGAAAATCCACTATTTCAGAAATTAGAAAAAATTCCCCAATTTAGATCCCCATAGACATCTTCACTCTGGGGAAACTGTTGTTTTTTTTTTCGCATTAAAATCAATATTTGACAAAATTTCATGAAATAAAAAGAAGGCTTATTTTTAAATTTTGATAAAATTTAATATTATCGAAAAAAATATTGTGTTTGCATTGTCTATATGGCCGTAATATTTGGGTAGGTTTCGTGAAACAGACAGTATATCATATTTTATCCCGTCAACACAGTGTGTATGTGCCGTGAAACACTGTGCCGTGAAACATTTTTGATATCCAGTCAATACTATTTTTGCATTTTACAGCAATTTGTAGGTGTTGACGGGATAAATAGAATAGTAGGTTAGTGCCGTGAATGGGAAAAAATATCTGGCGCGGCACGAAAACGGGATGTGCTCGGCAGAGCCTCGCCCATCCCGTTTCCTGAGCCTTGCCAGATATTTGTTCCCATTCACGGCACTAACCTACTATTCTCTATACTGTGGCTGCCAATAGCAAACCTGCGTCAGTCATTGAATGGCCTGGGGCTATGCTGAGCCCCAACGTTGTAAGGCTCATAGTATTAGCCGGTGGCAGAAATAGAGAATAGTAGGTTAGCGAAATGGCTGGCGAAATGGCGCTTATGACCAGTGTAGCTTCTGATCAAATAGCACACACCTGTAGCCTGATAGTGAATTATATTGCTGGTTAGAAGCTTGGCGGATGTTTCATTGATGTAATGGCAAACATTGCAGATCCTGATCAGACTCTGAGGATGCACAGGCTGAACTGGATATACACTGGTCGCATAGTTCATAGCCCCATTTTTCCTGTCACAGCCACACATATAAGTGATGTCACTACATACCTGTATTGCACTGATTTTCCACAAAAACCGCCCCATCTCCCTGCTCAGCACTGGATGTTTACGTAGAATCTTTGCAAGGTTCAGTCCGCTGTCGTCCGTCAGGCCAAGAATGTGTTCATAACTCCACAAAACCAGCACTTCCAAGGAGCTGACGTTTGACGTTGTAATCAGATTTAACACGTATTCATCTATCGCGTCACATTGTTTCGTTCTTTTCCTTTGCGCAGCATAGTCACGTGCGGTTCTGCCCTTCCGGTCACGTGACGCTATATTTACGCCATGTTGGATGAGTGACCGAATGAAGTGTTTGGGATAGTCGCATGATATTGCTTTGTAAAGGACGGTCTGTCCTTTATGGTTCCGGGCGGCCATGTTGGATCTCGCGAGAATTCGGTGAACTAAATTGTCTGCTGGACGACGAATTGTGTCTTTATACAGGAGCTGCGAATTAGATCGGACATTAACCATTACACCGCTATCTTATTTTTTGTCGTCTGCTGTTTATTTTCTATTTTCCATTTGTATTATAAAACATGCTTTGACAGCACTTCAGAA